>JAYESA010000001.1:133490835-133535835 GCA_036927795.1 Iris macrosiphon | reverse complement strand
TCCAGAATTCTGTCTGCTCGCCCAACTTGGCCGCTGTTTTTCACCTAGGGGTACACGTTTTCCGAGGTTGGCTATAAAATAAATATTGGAGAGGGTTAAGGGATGATCATACCTATGAAGACAGAACAGCGTTTGGTTGAGCGAGTCAACGGAAAATCATGCCGGAGCGAAGGTGCCTCGAGTGGGAAACTGCAGTTCGCGAGGTCGGCGTCGACGGGATGGTTGGATGGCTTGGCAGGGCTTCTCTGGCTGCGGTGACGGCTCTAGATGGGAAGAGGAGGTCTGGAAATTTAGGTTAAATTTTGAGAGCTAACTATATATATATATATATATATATATATATATATATATATATATATATATATATTAAGAGAGAGGGTGAGCGGTTTGGTTCGCGGGTTGGAAGGGAAAAGGGTCGGCCGCTGAAGCAAAAATGAAATTCTTAAGTTGCTTAGGGGCGGGTCATTTGGAAGCAAGTGGGCGGGTCATTTGCAAAGTTGCTAAATTTAGTTGCTGCATGGCCTGGGAGTAAGCAAAATGTGCTAAGGAGTGCATATTAGTATTACTATTATATTATTATTATTGTAATTATTATTAAATTCTTATTAAATAATTCTTTTCCCTTTCTTTCTTTTAAATATATATATACACATATATATATATTTATGTGTATATATATATATATATATATATATATATATATATATATATTCACACACAAGAAAATTTATAGATTAGGGTAATGCACAACATTAGGCTAGTAACTGCTTAAGGGGTCTCCTACATGGAATAAATTCTGAAAAATTTCTGAAGGTCCCACAAGTCCTCTAAGGGTCCGAACACCTAATATAAAAATTATTAAAAATCTATTTCTCCTATTTAGACCTAATTACTACCATAATTAAATTATTAATTAATAATAAAATAATAAATATATTTTTTAAAAAAATAGGGGTTTTACATATATATATATATATATATATATATATATATATATATATATATATATATATATATATATATATATATATATATATATATACCTCATTCTTCGGAATAATGGACGTTGCAGATACCACACTCTAGAGGATGTTGGACGATATGCCTACGCCTACCCATACATACCAAGGTTGTCTTTACATTACATTCACTTAGATGGTTAGCTCACCCTTTATTTATTCAGTATTTATATATGGCATATTTTTATATATCTTGTTATGTCCCACTGAGGACCTGGTTCCCTTCCAGATCTAGATGAGGCGTACTACCCTACAGTGTACGGTCCTGAACAGGAAACGAGGTAAGCAACTGAGGAAGAACTAGAGGTGCTGCCATCAGAGTCTGTCTGATCTTTAGTGGTAAGTGCACCTGGAGCCGGAGCTACTTCTCCCTGATCTTTAGTAGTCTGTTCACTTGGAGCTGGAGCCTCTTACCTAGATAGATGATACTCTAGACTTATTCTATTTTAGCACTTTTACTTATCTTTTGTAGTGGGTTTGTTTTCACCAAATATATCTGATTTGTACTATGACATTTCAGACTCAGCACTTATATATATTTCAGCACTTATTTCTATACTCCTTGATATTTTGTGGACGAGATTAGAATTTACCTGTATTAAACTTGTTAGTATTTTAGGATAGCGTAGTACGTCTATTTGGGTCCATTAAATTGGGTAATCCCTTAGTGACGTGTCAGCTGGCAATGTCACGTGGCCTGGTTCCGTATATTTTGGGACTGGGACATGACATGGTTTTAGTGGTGGCCCATACAGGTCTAGTTAATTGCTAGTGGTTTGATAACATGCCCAGCAAACCTGCTATAGGATAGGAATTACTAGGTCTCATCCACTCTGACTTTATCCTTAAATCTCTGCATCCTGCTTGATTATTATTATTTTTCCTTCATGATTTTCTAATTATTCTATCTTCTTCAGAAATATGGACGTACCCAGTGGACACGCAACTGATGGGGTTGACTATCATGACCCAATTCCTTATAATCATTTGAGGCATCCCCCGAATCGTGACCGCCGTACGGGCCTGAGGTTGCACCCGCACAAGGCTTTAATGATTTGCATAACAAGCACATATTCAGAGTACGCAGATAAATTGAAACACAGATTTAAAACATGGAAAAGTTTTCTTTATTGATAATGAACATCTATTACAAACTCCTGAACGAGTCAGCTATTTTGCCGAACGGCTTACAAAAGTGTTGACTCAAAATGAGATAGCAGTCATGTACATTACATCCCTTTATAACTTCAAAATATATAGACCTCCGGGCTGGAGGACGGCTTTGCCACGAAGCTGCATTGTGTATGGAAAGTTGCTAGCTTCTTCTTCTTTAAGTACTTCAAAAGTGGCACGATTAGGATGCGCCTACAGTTGGACTGGATCGGAAAATACAACTTCGGCTCCTCGCTCGGTTCGCCTTGGTGCGGAGAACATATTTCAACGAGGGTCAGTATGTCGAAACATACTGGTGAAGGCGAGCTAAACCCAACTATACCAATCAATACGTTGTGTAAACTCCCTCGACCAGATTTCAGTAATTTAGGATTAGTTTAGACTAATTAGAATTAGTGCACTTTTTAAAAAATTTATTTATTATATATTCTATTAATTGTACACCTGTTCATTACACAATTAATTAGGGCATCGCACTAGCTGTTAACCCTAAACAAATTTCACATACCTGCCCTAGACTTGTTAGACTACTTTTCCTGTATTTTTAGCAACTCCCAGAAACCTCGTTTGGTGCTTCGTTTTAGTTGCACAAATATCGTTACAAACGTACGTATTTATTTCCTATTTAAATTTTTGCTCTTTACCCATCTCTGTACCCCTAGAGATTTGAGGACCAGTAGGCACCTATTTGCCCAACTAAAAATACGATAATATTCTACTCTAATTTTATTACAATTATCGTATTGACACCGTAGAAAAATTAGGACCCTAGTAGCCTCTAAATAAATAGTGAAAACCGTGCACAGTATTTATTAAATAATAAATACGGTGACCGGTATCATCTACAGAAATCAGACCCTGCCTCTGCCCAGACTCACCCCACACTGTCCAAAACTTTTTCTCCAGCTATTTTCCCATTTCTGTACAATTCAGTATTTCGGGAAAACAGTATTTAAAAACAGGTAAATTGTAAAATTACGCAAAATACAAATTTTAGGCTTTTATGCAATTTATAAAAAGTTAGGGGTTTTTATGCAAAATTGCAAGCAAGGTGGCATAATCCTATTGGCTAGACAATAGGTGGCATGGGACCCACCTAAATATCCAGAAATATCCATTAAAAATATCCAAATTACAAAAATTACCAAAATACCAAAAACTTCCAAATATTCACAGGTTTGCCATTACCTACAAATCCTATAAAACCTGACCCCCCCTCTCATTCCTCACTCCCTCACACCCTCTCCAGCCACCCTCCGCCCACTGGACCGCTGCCCACTCCCTCGCTCCCTCCCTGACCTCCTCCCCGACCATCGGAGCCCCGCCCTAGCCGACCGCCCGGCCGCCGGGAACCTCTGCAAGCCAACTCCCCCAACACTGCCACAGCAGCCACCACCACCCGAGCCACCCCCTGCGCCTCCCTCCGCCACCGTGCTCTGCCACCACCCTCACCAATCGAACCGCCCCGACCTCGACCACCCCCTCACAGCCCCACGACCCTTCCTCCGCCGGCCAGAGCCCCCGCAGCAACCCTCGGCCACCCCTAACCCTAACTAACCCCTCCACCTCCGACGACCTCCAGCCACCGCCACCGCCGCCATGGACCTCCGCCACCACCACCAACCTGACCGCCACCCTCCCCTATGTCGAACCCGCCGCCTGTCCGGCCACCTCCGCCGCTCCTCCGCCGCCGGCAGCCCCCGCACTTAACTGCTGCTGCCAGTAGCTACTGCTGCTGTTCCCGCTCCTCCGGCCGACTCCGCCGCCGTCCACCCGCCGTCGACGATCCCTAGGGCCAACCTGTCAGTAGGTACACTCCTAATACCTATTGTATATGTATTTATCTAGATATTCCTATATGTATATGTATATGTATATATATGTATATATATGTATATATATATGTATATAAATATGTATTTATATGTATATCTATATATATATATTATATTATAATACATAGGTATTATATACTGTTATTACACAGTATATTATAATGTATACTATTACTATATACTTACTAAAAATATGTATATATATATCTATTATACTATACATATATAATTATATATGTATATATATATATGTATATGTATATTTATATATATACTATATAAATATTATAATTACTAATATGTATATATGTATTTAATTCTGTTTTATTTATATATATATGTAATATATAAATATATGTGTATACATATATTTATATGATATGTATATATAACATGTTATATATTATATAATACTATGCATTTTTAGTTTATTTATTTTTCTGCACTTATTTCCTGCACTTATTATATATGTATATATATATCTACATATATATATATATTATCTATATGTATATATATATTATTATCCAGCTGGATAATACAGCTTATATATATTATATTTTTAATTCTTGTAATGTCAT
This sequence comes from Iris macrosiphon, assembly GCA_036927795.1. NCBI lineage: Eukaryota > Viridiplantae > Streptophyta > Magnoliopsida > Asparagales > Iridaceae > Iris > Iris macrosiphon. Next base: position 133,531,227 of record JAYESA010000001.1, on the reverse strand, counting down.
TTTAATTTATTACATATATCTATATATATATGATATTATATATTATACTATGCTGGATATTACAGCCTATTTATATATGCATATTTAAATTCTGTACTGTCATTTCAATTTATTTATTATTATATATCAATGGATATATCCTGATTATTATTTACTACATATATCTCAGTGGATATACCCTGACTATTATATTATTATATATTAGTGGATACACCCTGATAAATTATAGTATTATATATCTATAGCAGTGGATATACCCTGCTACTATTTTAATTGCTATATATTTATACCTGCATTTGTCTGTTCTTTATATATACTGCTACATATATATTATATCTATAGATATACATACTATATATATATCTATATTATATATGTGTATATATATATGCTTTATATTACAACCATGATATTCACGAACCCTGCCTATTTTTAACAGAAACCAACTTCAGCACAGCCAGTGACCCCCTAATATAGGTACACTCCTAATACCTATTGTATATGTATTTATCTAGATATTCCTATATGTATATGTATATGTATATATATGTATATATATGTATATATATATGTATATAAATATGTATTTATATGTATATCTATATATATATATTATATTATAATACATAGGTATTATATACTGTTATTACACAGTATATTATAATGTATACTATTACTATATACTTACTAAAAATATGTATATATATATCTATTATACTATACATATATAATTATATATGTATATATATATATGTATATGTATATTTATATATATACTATATAAATATTATAATTACTAATATGTATATATGTATTTAATTCTGTTTTATTTATATATATATGTAATATATAAATATATGTGTATACATATATTTATATGATATGTATATATAACATGTTATATATTATATAATACTATGCATTTTTAGTTTATTTATTTTTCTGCACTTATTTCCTGCACTTATTATATATGTATATATATATCTACATATATATATATATTATCTATATGTATATATATATTATTATCCAGCTGGATAATACAGCTTATATATATTATATTTTTAATTCTTGTAATGTCATTTTAATTTATTACATATATCTATATATATATGATATTATATATTATACTATGCTGGATATTACAGCCTATTTATATATGCATATTTAAATTCTGTACTGTCATTTCAATTTATTTATTATTATATATCAATGGATATATCCTGATTATTATTTACTACATATATCTCAGTGGATATACCCTGACTATTATATTATTATATATTAGTGGATACACCCTGATAAATTATAGTATTATATATCTATAGCAGTGGATATACCCTGCTACTATTTTAATTGCTATATATTTATACCTGCATTTGTCTGTTCTTTATATATACTGCTACATATATATTATATCTATAGATATACATACTATATATATATCTATATTATATATGTGTATATATATATGCTTTATATTACAACCATGATATTCACGAACCCTGCCTATTTTTAACAGAAACCAACTTCAGCACAGCCAGTGACCCCCTGTCACCAGCAACCTCAAACCTGACTGTGAGATCAGGTTATCAACACTATCAGGGAGTAGGCAAGTATACCTTGCCAAGTTTAATGTTTAAATTCTCAAATATTGTTATATGCTCCTTATTTCTGAAATTCATATACCATGAGTACCTGAGACTGCCTCTGGTACAGTCAACTAATACGTTGACAATTAGTGTAAATAACTTAGTCTTACAGACTCACCAACACTGTGAGAGTATCTTGATATTCTCCTAGACCCTATCACGGAAACACGCAACATGGTTGCAATACATATATGGATGTGAGCTGCGTATTTGATTAGCTACCAGTATGTGTGACCCGCATCACGGATTAGAATAACTCAGGAAATGTACGACTTGACATTTAGTTTCATTGGGATGGAAAAGATAACTAGTAGACGTATGGGACACCCCCTCCATATATAATTTATACCTTCGTACCATGCTCCTCGGAGATGGTCGATTGCAGAGCTACCCGTGAGTCCGGAGGCATCCGACACATATACTAGCCAGTCACCACGATTGGTGAACTACGTCAGCGTATGTCTAGCCACACATTCCCATGCGTACTATAATATCTTTACTTGTATTTTTACTTAGAATGGTTAGCACCCTGTATTTATTTCCTTTATTCAGTATTTACATACATGGCATGTCATTTTCTGTATCTTGTTATGTCCCACTGAGGACCTGGTTCCCTGCCAGATCTAGACGAGGCTTTCTACCCCACTGTGTACGGCCCTGATCAGGAGGCTAGATGTGCTACCGAGGAGGAGCTCGAGGAGACACCCTCAGAGTATGCTTGACCCTAGAGGTCTGCCACCTGGAGATGGAGATATTTTTCTCAGATAGACGCTGCTTAGTCTATCTGATTTTTCTGCGCTATTATCAGTTTTTGTAGTAGACTTGTATTCTCACCAGTTGTGTACTGTATCAGACTCAGTTTTATATATATATTCAGCATTTGCTTTTCTGCCATTTTGTGGTGGATGAGATAGATATACCTGTTTTGTACTTGTAGTATTTTAGGACAGCGTAGCACGTTCCTATTGGGTCCATCAAAGTGGATTAAGCCCTTAGTGACGTGTCAGCTGGCCAGTGACACGTGGCCTAGTTCCTGATATTTTGGGACTGGGGCGTGACACGGTTTTAGTGGTGGCCCATGCAGGTCCAGTTTTTATTGCTAGTGGTATGATGACATGCCCAGCAAGCCTGCAATAGGATAGGAATATTAGGTCTCATCCACACTAACACCATCTTTACAATTTCTATTATTGCATCTTGCATGATTATCATTAATTATCTCCTTTGTGTTTTCTAATTATCCTATTTTCCTCAGAAATATGGACATACCCGGAAAACCTGCGAATAATGGGGCTGACCAAGCAACAGACCCTTCGCCAAGTGCCCAAGGAACTCCGTCCAATCACCAGAATTCTGGCCAGGAGACGACACCAATACCGCAGGCGGAGACACCTTTGCCTCCACCTCCAGCCTTGCCTATCCTGATGCCACAACTTGAGGGTCAACCTCAAATGTTGCAGTTTCTCCAGACTATGTTGCAGAACCAGTGGCAACAGACTGAGGCCCTGAGACAGTCTCAGTGGCAGCAGACTGAAGTCCTGCGACAGACTCTGATGACGGCCTTGGAGAGAGCTACTACTCCGGCACCAGCACCTGTCCAACCAGCGGGCACAGTTCGAGGCTTCCGTTAAATGAGCCCGAGAGACTTCAAAGGCAGCGAGACTCCTGAGGAGATCTCCGACTGGATCTCCAACACCGAAATGCTGCTAGAAGGATCGCAACTCACCCCCGACCTATGGATGACCGCTGTGAGGGGCCAACTTCTTGGCAACGCCCATCACTGGTGGGAATCCATATAGCGCAGCGTCGGCAAAGACCAAACTTGGCAACAATTCTTGGAGCACTTCAACGCCAAGTACTTCCCAGCGACAGTCCAGAATGCCCTATACTCCCAGTTCCTGCACCTGGAGCAGGAAAACATGACGGTAGATGCCTACGACGCGGAGTTTAGCAGACTAAGTTGTTTCGGTACTGATCTGATCCCGAACGAGCTGAAGATGGCTAAAAGATTCCACCATGGCCTTAACTACGAGCTCCAGAGGTACACAACAATGCAGTCAAGAATCTCCTACAACGAGGTTCTTACTGAAGCCAGGGAACAAGAAGCAATTGGCCGAGGAGTAAGGCGCTCAAATTCAACCTTCCCGGCTAAGAATCAGCAAGGAGCAGGAGGACCTATACGTCGTCCCCAATATCAGACTCAGCAGACGACGGGGCCTTGCCAGAAGAAGGAGCTCCCGATTTATCACTTTTGTGGCAAAAAGGGGCATTATATGAGAGACTGCAGGAAGAAGAACGGATTATGCCTGCTATATGGAGCTAGCCAACACATAGCCAAAGACTGCCCACAACGCAGAGATACAGCACCTCAGCAAGGGCAGAAGCCAGGAGCACAAGCCCAGAAGATGCTACCCTCCACATCAGGAGGATATCAGAAAGGAGCACCCTTGCTTACTCAGGAGGCCCAGTTCAAGGCCAAACAACAACCTGGAGGGCAAAAGCAGGGACAAGCTTTTGCGTTAGCTGCAGTTGCAGAAGAGCCTGAAGGGAAAACTATAACAGGTACCATTTTAGTTGCATCATTACCTGCAACTGTATTATTCGATTCTGGGGCTACTTTGTCTTTCATTTCCAGTAGTTTCGTAGCCATGCACAAGCTATCCACTTTCCCGCTACCCAAGTACTGGAAAATACTTACTGGAGGAGGTATTGTTCCAGTTACCAACATTATTGAAACCTGCCCTGTAGTTGTTTGTAGTAAAGGAATAAGGGCGCGATTTTTAGTACTTTCAATGCCAAATTTTGATGTTGTCTTAGGCATGGACTGGCTAAGCCAGAATAATGCTGTCCTAGACTGCACAAAGGGTAGTGTTATCTTTAAACCCCCAGATCACCCTGAGTTCGAATATGTCCGAGGAACCATCGAGCAAGGAGTAGGCCAGACTCCTAGAGCTTACATGGCGATGGAGACAGCACTTCCATCAGTTGTAGCAGAGTTCGTAGACGTATTTCCAGAAGAATTGCCAGGCCTACCGCCTGACAGAGAAGTGGAGTTCATTATTGAGCAAATTCCTGGAGCTGCACCAGTATCCTCCAATGTATACCGACTGGCGAAGAAGGAGCTTGACGAGCTGAAGCTTCAACTGGAGGAACTACAGATCAAGGGATTTGTTCTTCCTAGTGCATCACCCTGGGGAGCACCAGTGCTGTTTGTACCTAAGAAGGACGGAACATATCGCATGTGTATTGATTATAGAACTCTCAACGCTCTGACAATCAAAAACAAGTATCCCTTGCCGAGAATTGACGACCTGTTCGATCAACTAACAGGAGCCGTAGTATTCTCGAAGATAGACTTGAGATCAGGCTATCATCAGGTCATGGTACGGAGAGAAGACATTCCAAAGATAGCATTCAGGACTCGTTATGGTCACTACGAGTTCCTGGTGATGCCATTTGGACTGACTAATGCACCTGCTGTATTCATGAATCTGATGAACCGAGTCTTCCACCAATATCTGGACCAGTTCGTGGTAATCTTCATCGACGACATTCTGGTGTATTCAAAAAGCCACGAGGAGCATGAAGAGCACTTAAGACTGGTGCTAGAGACGCTGAGACGGGAGAGCCTTTATGCTAAGATGAGCAAGTGTGAATTCTTCCTTGACCGTGTCACATTTCTTGGACACGTTATCACAGGAGAAGGCATCTCGGTAGACCCAGCAAAGATTTCATCTGTGGAGACATGGCCAACTCCGACCAATGTCTCAGAGGTGAGAAGCTTTCTAGGACTTGCCGGATATTACCGAAGGTTCGTAGAAAACTTTGCAAGAATCGCGGAGCCGATTACCCGTCTTACCCGCAAGGAGCAGGAGTTCTTATGGACTGAAGAATGCCAGACCGCTTTTGATGAGTTGAAAAAGCGTCTGACTACAGCTCCCATCTTGACTATACCATCTGGATCCGGAGGTTTCGTCATCTATAGCGATGCATCCGGAAAAGGATTTGGTTGTGTCTTAATGCAACATGAGAAGGTTGTAGGTTTTGCCTCAAGACAGCTGAGGACTCATGAGAAGAATTACCCCACTCACGACCTGGAGCTTGCCGCAGTCATCTTCGCCTTGAAGCTATGGAGACACTATCTTTATGGCGAACGAGTGGAGATTTTCACCGATCACAAGAGCTTGAAATATGTCTACACTCAGAAAGACTTAAATCTGAGGCAAAGATGATGGCTTGAAGTGATGACAGACTTCGAAATTGATCTGCAGTACCATCCTGGAAAGGCTAATGTAGTAGCCGATGCTCTAAGCAGAAGACCCTCGGCATTCTTTATGATCACCCAATCAGGTCTATTGAGAGATCTAGAAAGTTTGGGAATAAAGGTCATTATGACAGGAATTGACGGCCAATTATCAAACTACCAACTGCAATCAACATTGGTCGAAAGAATCAAAGCTGCTCTACCAGCAGATGCAAGATTTCAGAGGCTTCGCCAAAGAACAGAGGCTGGAATCCAAACCGGATGTCGCATACACGAAGATGGGACTCTAAGATGTGGTGATCGTCTCTATGTTCCAAATGGAGAACTTCGTAATGAGCTGATGACAGAAGCCCATAGCTCAAAATACTCTATACATCCGGGAGGCACAAAGATGTACAGAGATCTACGACAATATTACTGGTGGCATGGAATGAAGCGGGAGATAGCACACTTTGTGGCAAAATGCCTGGTGTGTCAACAAGTCAAGGCTGAGCATCAGAGATCTGCCGGTCTACTTCAACCCCTCCCAATACCTGAGTGGAAATGGGAACACATTACGATGGACTTTGTTATGGGCTTCCCAAGAAGTCCTAGTGGTCGTAATGTTGTATGGGTGATTGTAGACAGATTCACCAAGGCTGCTCATTTTCTATCTTTCAGAGTCGGGCAATCCACAGAAGTCTTGGCAGATATGTACATGAAGGAGATAGTGCGTCTGCACGGAGTACCAGTCAGCATAATATCTGACAGGAATACGAGGTTTACATCCTACTTTTGGCGAAGTATGCAAGAAAGTCTTGGTACCCGCCTCAAGTTCAGCACCTTGTATCATCCACAGACAGATGGCCAGTCAGAGCGCACCATCCAGACCCTAGAAGATATGCTGAGAGCCTGCATACTTGATTTCAGCGGATCCTGGGAAGATCATCTACACCTGGTGGAATTTTCCTACAACAACAGCTATCAAGCGAGCATTCAAATGGCTCCCTTTGAAGCTTTGTATGAAAGAAAATGTCGTTCCCCAGTATGCTGGAGCGATATAGGCGAGAGACAGATCTTGGGTCCAGAACTAATCATTCGTACAGTGGAGAAGGTAAAGAAGATCCAGGGACACCTACGAGCTGCACAAGACAGACAGAAGCACTGGGCCAACATTCATCGCCGACCTCTAGAGTTCCAAGTGGGAGAGCATGTGTTCTTGAAGATCTCACCTACTCGAGATACTATCAGATTTGGAGGAAGAGGGAAGCTAAGTCCAAGGTACATTGGACCCTTCGATGTGTTAGATCGCGTCGGAGAAGTTGCTTACAGGCTAGCTCTACCTCAGACCTTAGAGGGAGTACATGACGTCTTCCACGTATCTCAGCTGAGGAGATACATTCCAGACCTGAGTCATGTGCTGGACTATTCAGAGATCACCATCGGGCCGAGCTTATCGTACCAGGAGGAGCCTTGTAGAGATCCTGGACCGTAGCAAAAAAGTGTTACGAGGCCAGACTATTTCTCTCGTTCGTATTGCATGGAGACATCATGCACCAGGTGAATCCACCTGGGAACGAGAAGAGGATATTCGTCAGCGTTATCCCCATCTATTTCCAAACCAGGGTATGTCCAATATTTCAAACTCAATCTCTCTTAATCATCATATGTCCTTAATCAATCTTTCATTCTCAGTATATGATTATTTTTATTTCGAGGACAAAATATTCTAAGGAGGGTAGATTGTAAACTCCTTCGACCAGATTTCAGTAATTTAGGATTATTGTAGACTAATTAGAATTAGTGCACTTTTTAAAAAATTTATTTATTATATATTCTATTGATTGTACACCTGTTCATTACACAATTAATTAGGGCATCGCACTAGCTGTTAACCCTAAACAAATTTCACATACCTGCCCTAGACTTGTTAGACTACTTTTTCTGTATTTTTAGCAACTTCTAGAAACCTCGTTTGGTGCTTCGTTTTAGTCGCACAAATATCGTTACAAACGTACGTATTTATTTCCTATTTAAATTTTTGCTCTTTACCCATCTCTGTACCCCTAGAGATTTGAGGACCAGTAGGCACCTGTTTGCCCAACTAAAAATACGATAATATTCTACTCTAATTTTATTACAATTATCGTATTGACACCGTAGAAAAATTAGGACCCTAGTAGCCTCTAAATAAATAGTGAACACCGTGCGCAGTATTTATTAAATAATAAATACGGTGACCTGTATCATCTACAGAAATCAGACCCTGCCTCTGCCCAGACTCACCCCCACACTGTCCAAAACTTTTTCCCCAACTATTTCTCCATTTCTGTACAATTCAGTATTTCGGGAAAACTGTATTTAAAAACAGGTAAATTACGAAATTACGCAAAATATAAATTTTAGACTTTTATGCAATTTATGAAAAGTTAGGGATTTTTTATGCAAAATTGCATGCAAGGTGGCATAATCCTATTGGCTAGACAATAGGTGGCATGGGACCCACCTAAATATCCAGAAATATCCATTAAAAATATCCAAATTACAAAAATTACCAAAATACCAAAAACTTCCAAATATTTACAGGTTTGCCATTACCTACAAATCCTATAAAACCCGACCCCCCCTCTCATTCCTCACTCCCTCACACCCTCTCCAGCCACCCTCCGCCCACCGGACCGCTGCCCACTCCCTCGCCCCCTCCCTGACCTCCTCCCCGACCATCGGAGCCCCGCCCTAGCCGACCGCCCGGCCGCCGGGAACCACTGCAAGCCAACTCCCCCAACACTGCCACAGCAGCAACCACCACCCGAGCCACCCCCTGCGCCTCCCTCCGCCACCGTGCTCCGCCACCGTGCTCCGCCACCACCCTCAACAATCGAACCCCCCCCGACCTCCTCTCTCCGACGACCACCCCCTCACCGCCCCACGACCCTTCCTCCGCCAGCCAGAGCCCCCGCAGCAACCCTCGGCCACCATAACCCTAACTAACCCCTCCACCTCCGACGGCCTCCAGCCACCGCCGCCGTGGACCTCCGCCACCACCACCAACCTGACCGCCACCCTCCCCTCTGTCGAACCCGCCGCCTGTCCGGCCACCTCCGTCGCTCCTCCGCCGCCGGCAGCCCCCGCACTTAACTGCTGCTGCAGCTGCCAGTAGCTACTGCTGCTGTTCCCGCTCCTCCGGCCGCCTCCGGCCGACTCCGCCGCCGTCCACCCGCCGTCGACGACCCCTAGGGCCCACCTGTCAGTAGGTATACTCCTAATACCTATTGTATATGTATTTATCTAGATATTCCTATATGTATATGTATATGTATATATATGTATATAAATATATATTTATATGTATATCTATATATATATATTATATTATAATATATAGGTATTATATACTGTTATTACACAGTATATTATACTGTATACTATTACTATATACTTACTAAAAATATGTATACATATATCTATTATACTATACATATAATTATATATGTATATATGTATATGTATATATGTATATATGTATATGTATATGTATTATATTTATATATATACTATATAAATATTATAATTACTAATATGTATATATGTATTTAATTCTGTTTTATTTATATATATATATAATATATAAATATATGTGTATACATATATTTATATGATATGTATATATAACATGTTATATATTATATAATACTATGCATTTTTAGTTTATTTATTTTTCTGCACTTATTTTCTGCACTTATTATATATGTATATATATATATATCTACATATATATATATATTATCTATATGTATATATATATTATTATCCAGCTGGATAATACAGCTTATATATATTATATTTTTAATTCTTGCAATGTCATTTCAATTTATTACATATATCTATATATATATGATATTATATATTATACTATGCTGGATATTACAGCCTATTTATATATGCATATTTAAATTCTGTACTGTCATTTCAATTTATTTATTATTATATATCAGTGGATATACCCTGATTATTATTTACTACATATATCTCAGTGGATATACCATGACTATTATATTATTATATATCAGTAGATACACCCTGATAAATTATAGTATTATATATCTATAGCAGTGGATATACCCTGCTACTATTTTAATTGCTATATATTTATACCTGCATTTGTCTGTTCTTTATATATACTGCTACATATATATTATATCTATAGATAAATATACTATTTATATATCTATATTATATATGTGTATATATATATGCTTTATATTACAACCATGATATTCACGAACCTTGCCTATTTTTAACAGAAACCAACTTCAGCACAGCCAGTGACCCCCTGTCACCAGCAACCTCAAACCTGACTGTGAGATCAGGTTATCAACACTATCAAGGAGTAGGCAAGTATACCTTGCCAAGTTTAATGTTTAAATTCTCAAATATTGTTATATGCTCCTTATTTCTGAAATTCATATACCATGAGTACCTGAGACTGCCTCTGGTACAGTCAACTAATACGTTGACAATTAGTGTAAATAATTTAGTCTTACAGACTCACCAACACTATGAGAGTATCCTGATATTCTCCTAGACCCTATCACGGAAACATGCAACATGGTTGCATTACATATATGGATGTGAGCTGCGTATTTGATTAGCTACCAGTACGTGTGACCCGCATCACGGATTAGAATAACTCAGGAAATGTACGACTTGACATTTAGTTTCATTGGAATGGGAAAGATAACTAGTAGACGTATGGGACACCCCCTCCATATATGATTTATACCTTCGTACCATGCTCCTCAGAGATGGTCGATTGCAGAGCTACCCGTGAGTCCGGGGGCATACGACACATATACTAGCCAGTCACCACGATTGGTGAACTACGTCAGCGTATGTCTAGCCACACATTCCCATGCGTACTACAATATCTTTACTTGCATTTTCACTTAGAATGGTTAGCACCCTGTATTTATTTCCTTTATTCAGTATTTACATACATGGCATATCATTTTCTGTATCTTGTTATGTCCCACTGAGGACCTGGTTCCCTGCCAGATCTAGACGAGGCTTTCTACCCCACTGTGTACGGCCCTGATCAGGAGGCTAGATGTGCTACCGAGGAGGCGATCGAGGAGACACCCTCAGAGTATGCTTGACCCTAGAGGCCTGCCACCTGGAGATGGAGATGTTTTTCTCAGATAGACGCTGCTTAGTCTATCTGATTTTTCTGCGCTATTATCAGTTTTTGTAATAGGCTTGTATTCTCACCAGTTGTGTACTGTATCAGACTCAGTTTTATATATATATTCAGCATGTGCTTTTCTGACATTTTGTGGTGGATGAGATAGATATACCTGTTTTGTACTTGTAGTATTTTAGGACAGCGTAGCACATTCCTATTGGGTCCATCAAAGTGGATTAAGCCCTTAGTGACGTGTCAGCTGGCCAGTGACACGTGGCCTAGTTCCTGATATTTTGGGACTGGGGCGTGACACGGTTTTAGTGGTGGCCCATGCAGGTCTAGTTTTTATTGCTAGTGGTATGATGACATGCCCAGCAAGCCTGCAATAGGATAGGAATATTAGGTCTCATCTACACTAACACCATCTTTATAATTTCTATTATTGCATCTTGCTTGATTATCATTAATTATCTCCTTTGTGTTTTCTAATTATCCTATTTTCCTCAGAAATATGGACATACCCAAAAAACCTGCGAATAATGGGGCTGACCAAGCAACAGGCCCTTCGCCAAGTGCCCAAGAAACTCCGTCCAATCACCAGAATTCTGGCCAGGAGACGACACCAACACCACAGGCGGAGACACCTTTGCCTCCACCTCCAGCCTTGCCTATCCTGATGCCACAACTTGAGGGTCAACCACAAATATTGCAGTTTCTCCAGACTATGTTGCAGAACAACAGACTGAGGCCCTGAGACAGTCTCAGTGGCAGCAGACTGAAGTCCTGCGACAGACTCTGATGACGGCCTTGGAGAGAGCTACTACTCCGGCACCAGCACCTGTCCAACCAGCGGGCACAGTTTGAGGCTTCCGTCAAGTGAGCCCGAGAGACTTCAAAGGCAGCGAGACTCCTGAGGAGATCTCCGACTGGATCTCCAACACCGAAATGCTGCTAGAAGGATCGCAACTCACCCCCGACCTATGGATGACCGCTGTGAGGGGCCAACTTCTTGGCAACGCCCATCACTAGTGGGAATCCATAGAGCGCAGCGTCGGCAAAGACCAAACTTGGCAACAATTCTTGGAGCACTTCAACGCCAAGTACTTCCCAGCGACAGTCCAGAATGCCCTATACTCCCAGTTCCTGCACCTGGAGCAGGAAAACATGATGGTAGATGCCTACGACGCGAAGTTTAGCAGACTAAGTCATTTCGGTACTGATCTAATCCCGAACGAGCTGAAGAAGGCTAAAAGATTCCACCATGTCCTTAAATACGAGCTCCAGAGGTACACAACAATGCAGTCAAGAATCTCCTACAACGAGGTTCTTATCGAAGCCAGGGAACAAGAAGCAATTGGCCGAGGAGTAAGGCGCTCAAATTTAAACTTCCCGGCCAAGAATCAGCAAGGAGCAGGAGGACCTATACTTCGTCCCCAATATCAGACTCAGCAGACGACGGGGCCTTACCAGAAGAAGGAGCTCCCGATTTGTCACTTTTGTGGCAAAAAGGGGCATTATATGAGAGACTGCTAGAAGAAGAACGGATTATGCCTGCTATGTGGAGCTAGCCAACACATGGCCAAAGACTGCCCATAACGCAGAGATGCAGCACCTCAGCAAGGGCAGAAGCCAGGAGCACAAGCCCAGAAGATGCTACCCTCCACATCAGGAGGATATCAGAAAGGAGCACCCTTGCTTACTCAGGAGGCCCAGTTCAAGGCCAGACAACAACCTGGAGGGCAAAAGCAGGGACAAGCTTTTGCGTTAGCTGCAGTTGCAGAAGAGCCTGAAGGAAAACTATAACAGGTACCATTTTAGTTGCATCATTACCTGCAACTGTATTATTCGATTCTGGGGCTACTTTGTCTTTCATATCCAGTAGTTTCGTAGTCATGCACAAGCTATCCACTTCCCCGCTACCCAAGTACTGGAAAATACTTACTGGAGGAGGTATTGTTCCAGTTACCAACATTATTGAAACCTGCTCTGTAGCTGTTTGTAGTAAAGGACTAAGGGCGCGATTTTTGGTACTTCCAATGCCAAATTTTGATATTGTCTTAGGCATGGACTGGCTAAGCCAGAATAATGCTGTCCTAGACTGCCGAAAGGGTAGTGTTATCTTTAAACCCCCAGATCACCCGGAGTTCGAATATGTCCGAGGAACCATCGAGCAAGGAGTAGGCCAGACTCCTAGAGCTTACATGGCGATGGAGACAGCACTTCCATCAGTTGTAGCATAGTTCGCAGACGTATTTCCAGAAGAATTGCCAGGCCTACTGCCTGACAGAGAAGTGGAGTTCATTATTGAGCTAATTCCTGGAGCTGTACCAGTATCCTCCAATGTATACCGACTGGCGAAGAAGGAGCTTGACGAGCTGAAGCTTCAACTGGAGGAACTACAGATCAAGGGATTTGTTCGTCCTAGTGCATCACCCTGGGGAGCACCAGTGCTGTTTGTACCTAAGAAGGACGGAACATATCGTATGTGTATTGATTATAGAGCTCTCAACGCTCTGACAATCAAAAATAAGTATCCCTTGTCGAGAATTGACGACCTGTTCGATCAACTAACAGGAGCCATAGTATTCTCGAAGATAGACTTGAGATCAGGCTATCATCAGGTCAAGGTACGGAGAGAAGACATTCCAAAGACAGCATTCAGGACTCGTTATGGTCACTACGAGTTCCTGGTGATGCCATTTGGACTGACTAATGCACCTGCTGTATTCATGAATCTGATGAACCGAGTCTTCCACCAATATCTGGACCAGTTCGTGGTAGTCTTCATCGACGATATTCTGGTGTATTCAAAAAGCCACGAGGAGCATGAAGAGCACTTAAGACTGGTGCTAGAGACGCTGAGACGGGAGAGCCTTTATGCTAAGATGAGCAAGTGTGAATTCTTCCTTGACCGTGTCGCATTTCTTGGACACGTTATCACAGGAGAAGGCATCTCGGTAGACCCAGCAAAGATTTCATCTGTGGAGACATGGCCAACTCCGACCAATGTCTCAGAGGTGAGAAGCTTTCTAGGACTTGCCGGATATTACCGAAGGTTCGTAAAAAACTTTACAAGAATCGCGGAGCCGATTACCCATATTACCCGCAAGGAGCAGGAGTTCTTATGGACTGAAGAATGCCAGACCGCTTTTGATGAGTTGAAAAAGCGTCTGACTACAGCTCCCATCTTGACTATACCATCTGGATCCGGAGGTTTTGTCATCTATAGCGATGCATCCGGAAAAGGATTTGGTTGTGTCTTAATGCAACATGGGAAGGTTGTAGCTTATGCCTCAAGACAGCTGAGGACTCATGAGAAGAATTATCCCACTCACGACCTGGAGCTTGCCGCAGTCATCTTCGCCTTGAAGCTGTGGAGACACTATCTTTATGGCGAACGAGTGGAGATTTTCACCGATCACAAGAGCTTGAAAAATGTCTACACTCAGAAAGACTTAAATCTGAGGCAAAGACGATGGCTTGAAGTGATGACAGACTTCGAAATTGATCTGCAGTACCATCCTGGAAAGGCTAATGTAGTAGCCGATGCTCTAAGCAGAAGACCCTCGGTATTCTTTATGATCACCCAACCAGGTCTATTCAGAGATCTAGAAAGGTTGGGAATAAAGGTCATTATGACAGGAATTGACGGCCAATTATCAAACTACCAGCTGCAATCAACATTGGTCGAAAGAATCAAAGCTGCTCTACCAGCAGATGCAAGATTTCAGAGGCTTCGCCAAAGAACAGAGGCTGGAATCCAAACCGGATGTCACATACACGAAGATAGGACTCTAAGATGTGGTGATCATCTTTATGTTCCAAATGGAGAACTTCATAATGAGCTGATGACAGAAGCCCATAGCTCAAAATACTCTATACATCCGGGAGGCAAAAAGATGTACAGAGATCTGCGATAATATTACTGGTGGCATGGAATGAATCGGGAGATAGCACACTTTGTGGCAAAATGCCTGGTGTGTCAGCAAGTCAAGGCTGAGCATCAGAGATCTGCCGGTCTACTTCAACCCCTCCCAATACCTGAGTGGAAATGGGAACACATTACGATGGACTTTGTTACGGGCTTCCCAAGAAGTCCTAGTGGTCGTAATGTTGTATGGGTGATTGTAGACAGATTCACCAAGGCTGCTCATTTTCTATCTTTCAGAGTTGGGCAATCCACAGAAGTCTTGGCAGATATGTACATGAAGGAGATAGTGCGTCTGCACGGAGTACCAGTCAGCATAATATCTGACAGGGATACGAGGTTTATATCCTACTTTTGGTGAAGTATGCAAGAAAGTCTTGGTACCCGCCTCAAGTTCAGCACCTCGTATCATCCACAGACAGATGGCCAGTCAGAGCGCACCATCCAGACCCTAGAAGATATGCTGAGAGCCTGCATGCTTGATTTCAGCGGATCCTGAGAAGATCATCTACACCTGGTAGAATTTTCCTACAACAACAGCTATCAAGCGAGCATTCAAATGGCTCCCTTTGAAGCTTTGTATGGAAGGAAATGTCGTTCCCCAGTATGCTGGAGCGATATAGGCGAGAGACAGATCTTGGGTCCAGAACTAATCATTCGTACAGTGGAGAAGGTAAAGAAGATCCAGGGACACCTACGAGCTGCACAAGACAGACAGAAGCACTGGGCCAACATTCATCGCCGACCTCTAGAGTTCCAAGTGGGAGAGCATGTGTTCTTGAAGATCTCACCTACTCGAGGTACTATCAGATTTGGAGGAAGAGGGAAGCTAAGTCCAAGGTACATTGGACCCTTCGATGTGTTAGATCGCGTCGGAGAAGTTGCTTACAGGCTAGCTCTACCTCAGACCTTAGAGGGAGTACATGACGTCTTCCACGTATCTCAGCTGAGGAGATACATTCCAGACCCGAGTCATGTGCTGGACTATTCAGAGATCACCATCGGGCCGAGCTTATCGTACCAGGAGGAGCCTGTAGAGATCCTGGACCGTAGCGATAAAGTGTTGCGAGGCCAGACTATTCCTCTCGTTCGTATTGCATGGAGATATCATGCACCAGGTGAATCCACCTGGGAACGAGAAGAGGATATTCGTCAGTGTTATCCCCATCTATTTCCAAACCAGGGTATGTCCAATATTTCAAACTCAATCTCTCTTAATCATCATATGTCCTTAATCAATCTTTCATTCTCAGTGCATGATTGTTTTTATTTCGAGGACGAAATATTCTAAGGAGGGTAGATTGTAAACTCCCTCGACCAGATTTCAGTAATTTAGGATTAGTTTAGACTAATTAGAATTAGTGCACTTTTTAAAAAATTTATTTATTATATATTCTATTGATTGTACACCTGTTCATTACACAATTAATTAGGGCATCGCACTAGCTGTTAACCCTAAACAAATTTCATATACCTGCCCTAGACTTGTTAGACTACTTTTCCTATATTTTTAGCAACTCCCAGAAACCTAGTTTGGTGCTTCGTTTTAGTCGCACAAATATCGTTACAAACGTACGTATTTATTTTCTATTTAAATTTCTGCTCTTTACCCATCTCGGTACCCCTAGAGATTTGAGGACCAGTAGGCACCTGTTTGCCCAACTAAAAATATGATAATATTCTACTCTAATTTTATTACAATTATCGTATTGACACCGTAGAAAAATTAGGACCCTAGTAGCCTCTAAATAAATAGTGAACACCGTGCGCAGTATTTATTAAATAATAAATACGGTGACCTGTATCATCTACAGAAATCAGACCCTGCCTCGTCCCAGACTCACCCCACACTGTCCAAAACTTTTTCCCCAGCTATTTCCTCATTTCTGTACAATTCAGTATTTCAGGGAAACAGTATTTAAAAACAGGTAAATTACGAAATTACGTAAAATACAAATTTTAGGCTTTTATGCAATTTATGAAAAGTTAGGGGTTTTTATGCAAAATTGCATGCAAGGTGGCATAATCCTATTGGCTAGACAATAGGTGGCATGGGACCCACCTAAATATCCAGAAATATCCATTAAAAATATCCAAATTACAAAAATTACCAAAATACCAAAAACTTCCAAATATTTACAGGTTTGCCATTACCTACAAATCCTATAAAACCCGACCCCCCCTCTCATTCCTCACTCCCTCACACCCTCTCCAGCCACCCTCCGCCCACCGGACCGCTGCCCACTCCCTCGCCCCCTCCCTGACCTCCTCCCCGACCATCGAAGCCCCGCCCTAGCCGACCGCCCGGCCGCCGGGAACCTCTGCAAGCCAACTCCCCCAACACTGCCACAGCAGCCACCACCACCCGAGCCACCCCCTGCGCCTCCCTCTGCCACCGTGCTCCGCCACCACCCTCACCAATCGAACCGCCCCGACCTCCTCTTTCCGACGACCACCCCCTCACCGCCCTACGACCCTTCCTCCGCCGGCCAGAGCCCCCGCAGCAACCCTCGACCACCCCTAACCCTAACTAACCCCTCCACCTCCGACGGCCTCCAGCCACCGCCACCGCCGCCGTGGACCTCCGCCACCACCACCAACCTGACCGCCACCCTCCCCTCTGTCGAACCCGCCGCCTGTCCGGCCACCTCCGCCGCTCCTCCGCCGTCGACAGCCCCCGCACTTAACTGCTGCTGCTGTTGCTGCCAGTAGCTACTGCTTCTGTTCTCGCTCCTCCGGCCGACTCCGCCGCCGTCCACCCGCCGTCGACGACCCCTAGGGCCCACCTGTCAGTAGGTATACTCCTAATACCTATTGTATATGTATTTATCTAGATATTCCTATATGTATATGTATATGTATATGTATATATATATGTATATAAATATGTATATAAATATGTATTTATATGTATATCTATATATATATATATTATATTATAATATATAGGTATTATATACTGTTATTACACAATATATTATACTGTATACTATTACTATATACTTACTAAAAATATATATATATATATATCTATTATACTATACATATATAATTATATATGTATATATGTATATGTATATGTATATTTATATATATACTATATAAATATTATAATTACTAATATGTATATATGTATTTAATTCTGTTTTATTTATATATATATGTAATATATAAATATATGTGTATACATATATTTATATGATATGTATATATAACATGTTATATATTATATAATACTATGCATTTTTAGTTTATTTATTTTTCTGCACTTATTTCCTGCACTTATTATATATGTATATATATATATCTACATATATATATATATATATATATATATATATATATATATATATATATATATTATCTATATGTATATATATATATATTATTATCCAGCTGGATAATACAGCTTATATATATTATATTTTTAATTCTTGCAATATCATTTCAATTTATTACATATATCTATATATATATATGATATTATATATTATACTATGCTGGATATTTTAGCCTATTTATATATGCATATTTAAATTCTGTACTGTCATTTTAATTTATTTATTATTATATATCAGTGGATATACCCTGATTATTATTTACTACATATATCTCAGTGGATATACCCTGACTATTATATTATTATATATCAGTGGATATACCCTGATAAATTATAGTATTATATATCTATAGCAGTGGATATACCCTGCTACTATTTTAATTGCTATATATTTATACCTGCATTTATCTGTTCTTTATATATACTGCTACATATATATTATATCTATAGATATACATACTATATATATATCTATATTATATATGTGTATATATATATGCTTTATATTACAACCATGATATTCACGAACCCTGCCTATTTTTAACAGAAACCAACTTCAGCACAGCCAGTGACCCCCTGTCACCAGCAACCTCAAACCTGACTGTGAGATCAGGTTATCAACACTATCAGGGAGTAGGAAAGTATACCTTGCCAAGTTTAATGTTTAAATTCTCAAATATTGTTATATGCTCCTTATTTCTGAAATTCATATACCATGAGTACCTGAGACTACCTCTGGTACAGTCAACTAATACGTTGATAATTAGTGTAAATAACTTAGTCTTACAGACTCACCAACACTGTGAGAGTATCCTGATATTCTCCTAGACCCTATCACGGAAACACGCAACATGGTTGCATTATATATATGGATGTGAGCTGCGTATTTGATTAGCTACCGGTACGTGTGACCCGCATCACGGATTAGAATAACTCAGGAAATGTACGACTTGACATTTAGTTTCATTGGGATGGAAAAGATAACTAGTAGACGTATGGGACACCCCCTCCATATATGATTTATACCTTCGTACCATGCTCCTCGGAGATGGTCGATTGCAGAGCTACCCGTGAGTCCGGGGGCATACGACACATATACTAGCCAGTCACCACGATTGGTGAACTACGTCAGCATATATCTAGCCACACATTCCCATGCGTACTACAATATCTTTACTTGCATTTTCACTTAGAATGGTTAGCACCCTGTATTTATTTCCTTTATTCAGTATTTACATACATGGCATGTCATTTTCTGTATCTTGTTATGTCCCACTGAGGACCTGGTTCCCTGCCAGATCTAGACGAGGCTTTCTACCCTACTGTGTACGGCCCTGATCAGGAGGCTAGATGTGCTACCGAGGAGGAGCTCGAGGAGACACCCTCAGAGTATGCTTGACCCTAGAGGCCTGCCACCTGGAGATGGAGATATTTTTCTCAGATAGACGCTGCTTAGTCTATCTGATTTTTCTACGCTATTATCAGTTTTTATAGTAGGCTTGTATTCTCACCAGTTGTGTACTGTATCAGACTCAGTTTTATATATATATTCAGCATTTGCTTTTCTGATATTTTGTGGTGGATGAGATAGATATACCTATTTTGTACTTGTAGTATTTTAGGACAGCGTAGCATGTTCCTATTGGGTCCATCAAAGTGGATTAAGCCCTAAGTGACGTGTCAGCTGGCCAGTGACACGTGGCCTAGTTCCTGACATTTTGGGACTGGGGCGTGACACGTTGTTTTAATGAAGCATGCATATTTTTGTGGGTTTCTATCTTGCCTTAGTTCATTTACAAGCAACAGTATATATTTATGATACTGAAATGAACTTGCTACCGTTCGGTGGATTTTACCTGACCGTCTGAATTACCTGCACAATACTTACCATGCCTTCCCTGCCACAAAGACACAAGTTAGTTTGCAACAGGTTTAAATATACAAGATGCACACACGATGCATTGCAAGCCATATTCATACGATAAACACACGAGGCATTGTAAGCATATACACACGAGGATCACTGGCTTGTTGCCATAATGGACTAGTCAAGGACAAGGATAGCATGCAACGAGAAAACACGAGGAGCTCATAATAAACACGACGTGTTGCAAGTTATCCAGTCCGCACACGATTGACTATAAACACGAAGTCTGCCCGGATCGGATCGGTGCTAGTGCCCCAGCGATCGTCCGCAGAACTTATATCCTTGTGCACAAGTTGTCCATGATCGAACACACGATATTTAGTTAAATTATCACTTTATGCAGTTGAGGCAACACGAGTAATGCATAATTCATTTTGCATAGCCTCCATGAACAAGTATGCATAAATAAGATGTGTTCTATACTTAGCATGGTTTATAGAACATTTGTAACGAGCTAGCATACGATATGATAATAGTTCACAAGTTTTATTGACAAGCAATATAGTCCAAGCCTATTCTCTTTTTATCTTGGTTTCTTTTATTATTACTTGGTATCGTTTGATCGGGGCAAAGAAGAATACATATTTATTAGATGTGAAGACTTGGAAGCAGGAATAGCTTAATCGGGATGGTAGCCACTCACTTAGATTATTGGAAGGGGGAAGGAAAGAGGTGCTTTACGACTCTGCTCGCAAGCTGCCCACTGCTCGTTCACCTGCATTACGAACAGCTCGATCAATACCTCTTCCACTTTTCCAATCTCGGAATTGAAGTGCAGTTCATTGAACGAAAATAATGAAAACCATCGAAACCGTTCAAAGAAAATAAGCAAATCCCAAAACCAACTCAAAGCACGAAAGCAACAAGCGACATCGAAAATCTGAGGCAATAAAAGATAGCAGCGGAGAGGTCCCTCCTGACTCTGCCGCTAAGTCGATCCCGGGGGCACGGTCCACTGAATATAGGAATCGATTCCGAAGAAAAAAATCCATAACGAGGACGAGTTCTTGTTTTAATCTATCCCGATCAAATGATACCGTCTTGTTTTTCTTAGCCGCGCTCTCCGCACCGGAAGAACGGAGCGCTACATCCTACCCAACCAATTGGAAGTTTCGTCCCGAAACTTAGGAATAGTGCTTACCGTTAGGGATTATTTTGTTGTGGACGGCGATCCGGGAGGTTCGGACAGGAATTAATGGCATGTCCTGGATCGCCACAAGCGAGACATAACCCAAGTCTCTTACGACATTGATTGAAGGCGTGCCCTCGTTTGTTGCAGTATTGACATACTTGGTTGGGATTTGCCCTCCGCTGACCACCGTTGTTTCGGCACTTTGTGGCGGTATTTTCTCTCTCGTCGCTTTGGCGTTTGTGATTGTAGATATGCACAGCGCCGGCAGAAAAGTGAGGATATTGTGGTTCAAGTGCTAAGGCGTGATTCATGACTTCACGTATTGTTCCATACTGATTAACGACCACGTGCCCATGAATGGCAGGGCGCAACCCGCCTTCAAACCTTCTGGCTCGACTCGCTGCATCAGGTAAATAGGCCCTTGCAAATTTGGAGAGTCGGTTGAATTCGGCGGAGTATTGCTTAACTGTCATACTGCCCTGCCTCAGCTGCACGAACTCGTTTTTCATCTGACGTTGCACCGGAGGGGGTATAAACTCCTCTTCAAATGCGGCACGAAAGGTCGTCCACGAGATCGCCTCCTCTCCGTGATCAAATTGGAGAGATCGTCGATGCACGTTCCATCATTCGTGTGCGTTGAGGCGGAGCTTAGTTGGACGCAGGCGACGCGCTTCTCTTCGGGGACCACTAGCAGATCGAAGTGGTCTTCAAGTTCGGCTAGCCAATCTAGAGCCACAACTGGCTCCTCAGTCCCGTTGAATAGAGTGTTGCAGACTTTCTTGAAGTGGCCAAAGTCGAAGGCAGTCACTTCCCTCGGTCTTGGAATTTGTGGGGGTTCTACTTCAAGCATGGGCTGTTCCACCGGAGTCGTTATTGTTGCGACGGAATGGTTGGCAGCCAAAATCTGAACGATCTGTTGCAGGAAATCTACCTGCTTCTGTTGGACTGAGAATCGGGTCTCTAGATTACTTTCAAACTTGGCTTGGCGAGCATCATCTCTTTGTCGTTGTGATTCTAACATTTGCATCACCCGCTCAAGCGGGTTGATTTGAGATATGCCTCGCTGGCTCCGAGAGCTTCCCGAAGTGCCCGAACTACTTTCTTGGCCGTACGTTTCGTCCGGGGTTTGCGCTGCAGATTGCGCTGGTACCATTCCTTCAAAAGAAGGTAAATTATATTAGAATCATAATGTATTATGGACTCATTGCATGAACATATCTCATTTTGGCCTAGCGAGTTCAAGAGTTCGCACAGGAATTTGATCGCTAAAGGAACTTTTCCAGCACGAGTCTAAGGAACTTGAATCTGTGCTCTGATACCATTATGTCATGACCCAATTCCTTAGAATCATTTGAGGCGTCCCCTGAATCGTGACCGCTGTGCGGGCCTGGGGTTGCGCCCGCACAAGGCTTTAATGATTTGCATAACAAGCACATATTCAGAGTACGCAGATAAATTGAAACACAGATTTAAAACATAAAAAAGTTCTCTTTATTAATAATGAACATCTATTACAAACTCCTGAACGAGTCAGCTATTTTGCCGAACGGCTTACAAAAGTGTTGACTCAAAATGAGATAGCAGTCCTGTACATTACATCCCTTTATAACTTCAAAATGTATAGACCTCCGGGCTGGAGGACGGCTTTGCCATGAAGCTACATTGTGTATGGAAAGTTGCTAGCTTCTTCTTCTTCAAGTACTTCAAAAGTACCGCGATCAGGATGTGCCTACAGCGGGACTGGATCGGGAAAGACGACTTTGGCTCCTCGCTTGGTTCGCCTTGGTGCGGAGAACCTGTTTCAACGAGGGTCAATATGTCGAAACATACTGGTGAAGGCGAGCTAAACCCAACTATACCAATCAACACATTGTTTTAATGAAGCATGCATATTTTTGTGGGTTTCTATCTTGCCTTAGTTCATTTACAAGCAACAGTATATATTTATGATACTGAAATGAACTTGCCACCGTTCGGTGGATTTTACCTGACCGTCTGAATTACCTACACAATACTTACCATGCCTTTCCTGCCACGAAGACACAAGTTAGTTTACAATAGGTTTAAATATACAAGATGCACACACAATGCATTGCAAGCCATATTCACACGATAAACACACGAGACGTTGCAAGCATATACACATGAGGATCACTGGCTTGATGCCATAATGGACTAGTCAAGGAAAAGGATAGCATGCAACGAGAAAACATGAGGAGCTCATAATAAACCCGATGCGTTACAAGTTATCCAGTCCGCACACAATTGACTATAAATACGAAGTCTGCCCGGATCAGATCGGTGCCAGTGCCCCAGCGACCATCCGCAGAACTTATATCCTTGTGCACAAGTTGTCCATGATCGAACACACGATATTTAGTTAAATTATCACTTCACGCAGTTGAGGCAACACGAGTAATGCATAATTCATTTTGCATAGCCTCCATGAACAAGTATGCATAAATAAGATGTGTTCTATACTTAGCATGGTTTATAGAACATTTGCAACGAGCTAGCATACGATATGATAACAGTTCACAAGTTTGATTGACAAGCAATATAGTCCAAGCCTATTCTCTTTTTATCTTGGTTTCTTTTATTATTACTTGGTATCGTTTGATCGGGGCAAAGAAGAATGCAGATTTATTAGATGTGAAGACTTGGAAGCAGGGCTAGCTTAATTGGGATGGTAGCCACTGACTTAGATTGTTGGAAGGGGAAAGGAAAGAGGTGCTTCACGACTCCGCTCACAACCGCCTACTGCTCGTTCACCTGCATTATGAACAGCTCGATCAATACCTCTTCCACTTTTCTAATCTTGGAATTGAAGTGCAGTTCAATGAACGAAAATAATAAAAACCATCGAAACTGTTCAAAGAAAACAAGCAAATCCCAAAACTAACTCAAAGCACGAAAGCAACAAGCGACATCGAAAATTTGAGGCAATAAAAGATAGCAGCGGAGAGGTCCCTCCTGACTCTGCCGCTAAGTCGAACCCGGGGGCACGGTCCACTGAATATGGGAATCGATTCCGAAGAAACAAATCCATAATGAGGACGAGTTCTTGTTTCAATCTATCCCGATCGAACGATACCGTCTTGTGTTTCTTAGCGCGCTCTCCGTACCGGGAGAACGGGGCGCTACATTGATCAAGCAACAGACCCCTCGCAAGATATCCATGGAACCCCGACCACCCCGAGAGACCAGTCCCCGAGAAGGACACTGGTCTATCCAACAACCCCGTACCTTCATCAGAATCCTACCCAGGAAGCTGCACCAGCACAGTAAGAAGGGCAGACTTCACAGGCACCGACACCACAAGCAGATACACCATTGCCTCCACCTCCACCCCTTCCAGCCCTGATGCCACAACTTGAGGGATAGCCTCAAATGTTCTAATTCTTCCAAGCCATGATGCAGGCATAGTGGCATCAGACTAAAACTTTGAGGCAGATCCTGATGACAGCTCTGGAGAGGACATCTGCTCCAGCACTTGCACCTGTCCAACCAGCGGGTACTATCCGAGGCTTTCGCCAGATGGGCCCGGGAACCTTTTCGGCAGCGAAACTCCGGAGGAGATCTCAGATTGGGTCTCCAACACTGAGATGCTGCTGGAGGGTTCACAGCTTCACCCAGACTTATAGATGACCGCAGTGAGGGCCCAACTCAAAGGCAACGTCCATCACTGGTGGAACTCCATAGAATGCAGCGTCGGCAAGAACCAGACTTGGGAGCAATTCTTGGAATACTTCAATATGAAGTATTTTCCAGCCACGGTCAGAAATGCTCTGTACTCCCTGTTCCTGCACCTGGAACAAGGGAATATGACCGTCGACGCCTACGACGCAGAATTTAATCGACTTAGTCGATTTGGTGCCATTCTGATACCTAACGAGCTGAAGAAGGCCATAAGGTTCCATCACGGCCTTACCTTCGAGCTACAGAGGTATACAGGAAGCCATTGGCCGAGAAGCAAGGCGCTCTAACCCAACCATATCGTCCAGAAACCAGCCCGGAGTAGGAGGACCAATCTGTCGTTCGAGAATCCAGACACAGCAAAAGACGGGGCCATATCAGCACAAAGAGCTTCCGACTTGTCACTATTGTGGCAAGAAAGGACATTATGTCAGAGACTGCCGGAAGAAGAATAGACTATGCATGATATATGGAGCAAGTCAACATATGGCCAGAGACTGCCCACAACGCAGAGAGACAGCACCCCAGAACTGGCAAAAATCAGCAGCACCAGTCCAGAGAATGCTACCCTCAACTGGAGGTCAGCGTCCCCCAGCATCTAGAGGATATCAAAGGGGACCACGCCTAGCCACATAGGAGACTCAGTTCAACCAAGCTAGACAGCAGACCGGAGGGCAAAGGCACAGACAGGCCTTTGCACTAGCAGCAATTTCGGAAGAACCGGAAGGTAAAACTATTATAGGTACCATTTTATTGCATCATTACCTGCAACCGCATTATTTGATTCTGGCGCTACACTATCTTTCATATCTAGTAGTTTCGTAGCCATGCATAAAATAGCTACCTCCCCATTACCTAAGTGCTGGAAGATTCTTACCGGAGGAGGCATCGTACCGGTTACCAGCACTATTAAAACGTGCTCGGTAGTCGTGTGTAGTAGAGAGATAAGAGCGCGATTCTTGGTACTTTCAATGCCAAACTTTGACGTTGTCTTAGGCATGGACTGGTTAAGCCAGTACAATGCTATACTAGACTGTCGGAAGGGTAGTGTCATCTTTAGACCACCAGGACAGCCGGAGTTCGAGTACATGCGGGGCACCATCGAGCAAGGAGTAGGTCAGTCACCTACAACTTATATGGCTATGGAGACAGCACCCCCAGCAATTGTTGCAGAATTTGAAGATATATTTCTGAAGGAATTGCGAGGCATACCGCCTGACAGAGAAGTGGAGTTTACTATTGAGTTAGTGCCCGAAACTGCACCAGTATCCTCAAATGTGTACCGGTTGGCAAAGAAGGAGCTAGACGAGCTGAAGCTACAGCTAGAAGAATTATAGATCAAGGGATTTGTTCGTCCTAGTGCATCACCCTGGGGAGCACTAGTATTGTTTGTACCAAAGAAGGATGGAACATACCGTATGTACATTGATTACAGAGCCCTTAATGCTTTGACAATAAAAAACAAGTACCCCCTGTCGCAGATTGATGATCTGTTCGACCAACTGACAGGAGTGGTGGTATTCTCAAAGATAGATTTGAGATCAGGTTATCATTAGGTAAAAGTACAGAGAGAAGACATTCCAAAGACAGCATTCAGGATTCGTTATGGTCACTATGAGTTCCTGGTAATGCCTTTGGACTGACAAATGCACATGCGTATTTATGAACCTGATGAATAGAGTCTTCCATCAGTATCTGGACCAGTTTGTGGTAGTCTTCATCGACAAAATCTTGGTGTATTCTAAGAGCCACGAAGAGCACAAAGAACACTTGAGACTAGTGTTAGAGACACTAAGGCGTGAGAGTCTTTATGCTAAGCTGAGCAAGTGCGAGTTTTTCCTTGTGTCACGCCCCAGTCCCAAAATATCGTGGGACCGGACGCGTGGCAATGGCCAGCAGTACACACCGATGGACAAACCTAATTTAATGGATCCATCAGGGCATACTTAAGTTGTAAAACAAAGTCTACGACAATCATGGCACAACTAACCTCATCCACACAAGATATAAAATATGATCCACAGAATAATAAGGAATGTAAATCATCAGCTAGTCTCAACAAAATGCTTCGGGGAACAACCCGATAAATATCTGATACAATGGTTCAACAGACCAGAAATAAATGACAGAATAAAGTAAATAAATACTGAGCATGGAACATAGATGCTCAGGAGAAGTCTTCAGCTAATACCTCGTCCTCGGATGGCGGTACAACTCCTGGATCAGCTCCTGCTCCAGTCCCGTATACCTCGGGATAGATCTCGTCCTCAAGTCCTGGGGACACAATCCATATCCAGGTCCTCAGGGGACATAGCAAGGTACAAGAAAGCTCATGCCAAAATAAATGCAGTGCAGCAAAATAAATGGAATAAATAGGGCAAGTAAGTAACCATTTAAGTAAAAATGCAAGTGAGAGCATCACGAGTACTCAGGCTGAGCCACTACAAGCTCTGTGTCGGGGAGCCGGTAGTGGTAATAACAAGTAATGTGCCTAGCTCTGCTACGAGAGTCTACGACCTCACAATAGTAGTATATATATATGAAACAGCCTATAGTTTGTGTGTCTCTCCCCACCCCATGTAACCACGCATATCATGACCATAACGTCTTATGTCCATGTCAAGCGGGATCATCACTAATGCAACAAGTCATATGTATCTATGAATATAGTATCTCTGTCAAGTCCTGTATCCTATACAGGATCACTACGAATATCTCAGGAATATCCTGTCTCATGAACAGTGTCAAGTGTCCTGGGTCATATGGTACTTGATAAGACAAGCACGAGTATATAAAGTGTCACGAATGTCCATCTCTAATGACAGTACCCAACACTGCGTACAGTGTTGGCACCCGACTGATAATCGGACGCTAAGTACGTCACACGGTCCTAGGTTGAGCATGTACAGCAATATAATAAAGCAAGGAAAAATATATAACAACACTGTAGAGTTTGGCAAGGTACACTTGTCTGATGTCCGAATACCAACAGTCGTCCCGGTATCAGTGGATTCTGTGGGTACTACTCCAAAAGCTGTAATAAATATCACCAACAGTCTCAGAAGATGTCAAACTGCTAGAAACGCCTGTCCTTACGTCCAATTTGGACACAGGGGCAAAAATGTCATTTCCGGGCCAAAGCGGGGTCCACATGTGGGCCACTTTGCACCGAGAAGCGTGTCAGGGTCAAAAGTCTCCAAATTCTGCTAACTCAGTGTCTACAAGTCAGGAACGATGATACGAACCCAACGGAACTTCCAGAATTGGATTCCGATGTGCCGATCACGAAATCGCCCGTCAAGTGGAGCCTGTGGGGCCCACGACACGCGATTTTATCAACGTTCTCATAATCGGACCAAACTTGGGTCACAGGACCAGCGTATTGCTACGAGTCCGATGGCGCAAGTTTCGTCTTGATCCGACGTATGTACACAAAGTTACAGCATGTTCTAGAAGGGTCGAATACGGGGTGTCGTCGGCGGATACGCGTTGATTCCGGGGTGCACGCACCTCTTAATTGACTTCTGCGAAATCCCACACGACCGTATCAACGATGCGCACGTATCTGTGAAGACCGCACGCGACCAAGTCGTCCCGTTTGGTGGGGCACACTCAGTTCTGGGGTAAAACGGGGTATTGTTTTTCCTGTTTTTGGATTGCGGTGTGCGATCACCACAGGACCCGGTGCACCGAGCGAGTTGCGCGGGCACCGAGAGGGTTATACAGTCTACGCATAGAAACTGACGGAATTGAAAACGGAGTTACCAGGTGAAAGAAAACGGTACCTGAACAGGGCTCCGTGAACGCTGAATTCTTCGTGTCCGTGAGTACCGTTCGTGTCCTGGTTGGATTCTTGTGTCCTTACGTCCTGGTCTGCTGCTCGCATCTAGGTCGGGGCTCCGTGAACGCTGCTAGGGCTGCGTTGAACGACGGGAAGGATCTCGCGGCTGCTGCAGCGAGGATCGAGGACGCGTGGTCGAGCAGCGGCTCGAGCGGTGTCGTCGAAGGGGGTTCAGAGTCGGGTTGGTCCAGGGGTCGTCGCTCCGGCGGCCTGGCGACGAGGTGGGGGAGTCGGGCTCGGCGCCGATCGGAGGCAGCGTCGAAAGAGGCGGGTGCTCTCGAGTCCGGTCGTCGACAGCTGAGCTATCCGCGGGGAGCGGCGGCAGCGGCTGGGTCGAACGGCTAGGTGTGGGTGGGGGAAGTTGGCTCTGAGGGATCTCGTGGTGGCGGCCTGCCTGGTACGAACGCCGAGGCACTATATAGGGAAACAGCAACCCTCGACTGCTAGGGTTCTGCTCGGGTTTGGGT
Organism: Iris macrosiphon; assembly: GCA_036927795.1. Taxonomy (NCBI): domain Eukaryota; kingdom Viridiplantae; phylum Streptophyta; class Magnoliopsida; order Asparagales; family Iridaceae; genus Iris; species Iris macrosiphon. The sequence continues at coordinate 133,501,819 of JAYESA010000001.1, read as the reverse complement.
TTCCGGACCCGACCCGATAATCGATTTGGTTCAAATTTAGTTCAGTTTGGGCAGGGTTTGGTTCGGTTTATTAATCCAATCGTTTTATAGCCACGAAACGCCACTCCGGAGTCCAAATAATTCACCGAAAATACCATAGGTCCGGTTTTCCATCGTGCATCATAATATATTATTTGCAGAATATTTTAACACCAATCTGCCATACTTAAAATTCTTTAAATCATAATCATCCTCGCTTTAATTTCCAGAAAAATACCAAAAATTCGTAATATCTCATTTTAAAATTATTCTCAAAAAAATCAGGGTGTTTACAATCTTTCCTCCTTGAAAGGATTGCGTCCTCGCAATCAAAGAATAAGCTGCCGAAAGAATGAATTATGGAAATACAAGGTTTCTTAGTTTATAACTGCCTCCTCGAACAAGTGGGGGTATCGCTGGCGCATACTATCTTCTCGTTCCCAAGTTGATTCGCCAGGGGAATGATGTTTCCAAGCTACCCGGACCAGTCTGATTGTCTGTCCCCGTAATGTCTTCTCACTGACGTCGAGGATGCCAACTGGTTGCTCTTCATATCTCAAGCTTGGGCCTACTGCGATCTCTGAATGATCGACTACGTGACTCGGGTCTGTCACGTACCTTCGTAGCTGTGAGACGTAGAATACGTCATGCACTCCTTCTAGGGATGGAGGTAATGCAAGACGATAAGCCACTTCGCCAACGCGTTCTAGGATGTCAAATGGCCCAATATACCTTGGGCTCAGCTTGCCTCTGCTTCCGAATCTGATAGTACCACGAGTGGGCAAAATTTGCAAGAACATGTGCTCTCCTTCCTTGAACTCTAGGGGACGTCTGTGCGTATCTGCCCAATGCTTCTGTCGGTCCTGAGCTGCTCGTAGATGATTCTGAATCTGCTTCACCTTTTCCACTGTTTGCGTTACCAATTCTGGACCCAGTATTTGTCGTTCACCAACGTCACTCCAACATATAGGCGATCTGCACTTCCTTCCGTATAAAGCTTCAAATGGTGCCATCTGGATGCTGGCCTGATAACTGTTGTTGTAGGAGAACTCTACTAAGTGCAAATGATCTTCCCAAGATCCTCCGAAGTCTAGCATACAAGATCGCAATATGTCCTCCAATATCTGAATGGTGCGCTCTGATTGGCCATCTGTCTGCGGGTGGTATGCCGTGCTGAATTTGAGTCTGGTGCCCAGACTCTCTTGCATGCTTCTCCAGAAATGAGAGGTAAATCTCGAATCTCGATCCGATACAATACTAACAGGCACTCCATATAATTTGACAATTTGTCGCATATACATGTCAGCTAGTACCTCTGTGGACTGTCCAACTCTAAATGGCAAGAAGTGTGCCGATTTAGTGAGTCTATCCACGATAACCCAAACTGCATCTCTTCTGCTAGGGCTCCTTGGAAATCCTGTGACAAAATCCATCGTGATATGCTCCCACTTCCATTCTGGTATCGGAAGCGGCTGTAACATACCTGCAGTCCTCTGATGTTCGGCCTTTACCTGCTGGCAGACTAAGCATTTGGCCACAAATCTTGCAATCTCCCTTTTCATTCCATGCCACCAGTAGTACTGTCTCAAGTCTCGGTACATCTTGGTTCCTCCTGGGTGAACAGAGTATATAGAGCTATGTGCTTCAGTCATTAACTCTTGTCTCAATTCTCCATTTGGAACGTACAGGCGGTTTCCAAACCTCAATGTCCCGTCTTCGTGTATGCGAAATCCTGTCTGCATGCCTGCTTCTGTCCTCTCTTTCAGTCTTCTAAATCTAGCATCAGTGGGCAATGCCTCCTTAATCTTCTCTACGAGTGATGACTTAATTTCAAGATTAGCCATCAAGCCATTCTGTCCTGGTAAGACAACCTCTATCTGAAGCTCCTGTAGATCCTTCAATAACTCGGGCTGCATCGTCAAGAAATAAGCCGTAGGCTTTCTGCTGAGCGCATCTGCAACGACATTCGCCTTTCCCGGATGATACTGCAGATCGATGTCAAAATCTACCATCAATTCCAGCCAGCGCCTCTGCCTCATGTTAAGTTCCTTCTGAGTATACACATACTTCAGACTTTTATGATCTGTAAAGATGTCTACTTTCTTCCCGTAAAGGTAGTGCCTCCAAATCTTTAATGCAAATATAACTGGTGCTAACTCCAGATCATGTGTTGGGTAGTTCTTCTCGTGAACCTTTAACTGTCTCGATGTATAAGCAATGACTTTGCCATGTTGCATCAAAACACATCCCAGTCCACTACCTGATGCATCGCTGTAAACAACAAAACCTCCTGACCGTGAAGGAAGAGTCAAGACAGGGGCTGTTGTTAATCTTCTCTTCAGTTCTTCGAAGGCCTTCTGGCAGTCTTCTGTCCACATAAACTCCTGGTCTTTACGGGTCAGCTTCGTCATCGGTTCTGCAATCCTCGAAAAATTTTCTATAAATCTTCGGTAATATCCCGCGAGTCCGAGAAAACTTCTCACCTCTGCAACTGATGTGGGTGTAGGCCAAGTCTCTATAGCCGCAACTTTCTCCGGATCCACTGAAAGTCCTTCTCCTGAGATGATGTGTCCCAAGAAAGGTACTTTGTCCATACAGAACTCACACTTACTGAGTTTGGCATATAACTTTTCCTGCCTCAAGGTCTCCAACACGATTCTGAGATGTTCCTCGTGCTCTTCATGATTCTTGAAATATATGAGAATGTCATCAATGAACACTACCACGAATTTATCCAAGAACTGATGAAAGACTCTGTTCATTAAGCTCATAAACACTGCTGACGCGTTGGTTAAACCAAACGGCATCACCAAGAACTCATAATGCCCATACTTAGTCCTGAAAGCTGTCTTCGGGATGTCTTCCTTCCTTACTTTGATCTGATGATAGCCGGATCGAAGGTCAATCTTCGAGAATACCCTTGCACCACTCAATTGATCAAATAGGTCATCAATACGTGGCAAGGGATACCTGTTCTTGATGGTCACAGCATTCAGTGCCCTGTAGTCAATGCATAACCGTACTGTTCCATCCTTCTTCGGCACAAATAATATGGGTGCTCCCCAAGGTGAAACACTGGGTCGAATGAAACCCTTCTCCAGAAGATCATCAACCTGTGCTTTCAACTCCACTAACTCCTTGGGTGCTAGCCGATAAACTGATGAAGTGATTGGCTCTGCTCCTGGAGTTAAGTCTATTGTGAATTCTATTTCCCGATCAGGCGGTAAACCTGGAAGATCATCGGGAAATACATCCACAAATTCTGAGATGACTCTTGGGTAACCTGTCTCCTCTTCTACAGATAATACCCTAAGAGTAGGCTGGACTCCTTGCTCTACTGCTTCTCGAAGAAACTCGAATTCTGGATGTCCAGGCGGTCTAAATATAACCCGCCCAAGTCGGCAATCAAGAGTCGCATGGTACTGACTTAACCAGTCCATACCAAGTACGACATCATAATCCGGCATATAAAATATCAGAAATTGAGCTCGCATCTCCCGGCCACAAACTACTACAGAACATGATCTACAGACGTCACTAACCGGAATAATTCCACCTCCCGTAAGAATTCTCTTTATCTTCGGAAGGGGTACGGTAGCTACTCTATGGGTGGCTACAAAGCTAGCTGCTATAAATGAATGCGATGCTCCAGAATCAAATAATGCTACAGCTGGTAATGAAGCTACTAAAATAGTACCTGCGATGACTTCGCCTGCGGTAGCTTTCTGCTCAACAGCTAATGTGAATGCCTGGCCTCGACCCTGAGCTGGTCCTCTTTGCTGCTGTTGCTGAAATAGAGCTGCCTGCGGTGCCAGTGGAGGTCTCTACTGGTAGCCTCCTGTAGCTGGTGGTCTAACTCCTCCAGCTCCTGTCTGCTGTGCTCCTACTGCTCTTGTAGCTGGTCGTGGTGCAGGTAAAGCAAGTCTCGGTGCTCCCTCTCTTGGTTTAGTGCAGTCTCTAGAAAAGTGCTGATCTGATCCGCAAAGCAGGCATAGTCCCAATTTACGCCTGCACTCTCTCTCAATGTGTCCTACCTTGCCGCAGTGGTGACAGGTAGGAAGAGATATGGCCCTGTGTGCTGCTCTCTCCGGTATACTCCTCTGGAATCTTTTTGCAGAATCTCCTGGTGCTGTTTTGGTTGGTGCGGATGTGTTTGGCCTCTTCAGATTTGATTCCCTTCTAGTGACGCGCTCCATGCGTCGTGCTGCTGCAAGGACCTCAGTATAAGATGTAGGTGCGACTGAGCCAATCAATCTCTGAAGCTCAAACTTTAGTCCATCAAAGAACTTTTCAGCTTTCTCTTCCTCTGTCGAAATCAATGTCGAAGCGAAGCGACTTAGGCGTATAAACTCCGCGTTGTATTCCTCCACTGTCATACTGCCTTGGATGAGGCGGTTGAACTTGTCTCTGAGCTCTGATCGTGCAACTGCCGGAATGTACATCTCTTGGAAGAGTCTGGAGAACTCTTCCCAAGTGACTCGGTCCTGTCCGAGCCTCCTTTCCTCTGCTAGCCACCAGTGATGTGCATTATCAGTTAACTGCATTCTGACTGCAGTCATCCACTTCTCTCTCGGAAGTTCAGCGGCCTCCAACTGATGCTGGATGTTAGTGAGCCATTCATGAACTTCTGTTGGCCCTTCTTTACCAGAAAATGTGCGAGGCTTGAGATGACAAAAATCGGTGATAGATCCCGTCGCTGTTCGCCTCGTTGGTGGATTTGCCTGCTCCAATGCGGATACCAGGCTGGTCCTCAGATACTCTGTCTCCTGGCGATGGGCCTCTTTCTGAATCTGCTGTTGGGCCTGCATCATGGCATACATCATCTGGAACATCTGTTGCCCGTCCATGGCTTGCCCGGGCGGGAAAACTGGCATCTGGGGAGTGAACTGTGGTGGAGGTGGGATGTCATCTCTCCGGAACCTTGGATTAGGCTGTCCGGTTTGAGTGTTCTGTGATGCTTGTCCTCTATTCCCTGGAGTTACTCCGTCTATATCAGTAACCACAGCGTCGTATGGCGTGTCCAAAGGAATCTCGTCTCCGTTTCTGGGATCCATTTCTCTGCAAAAAAATATAAACTGTAAGAACGCTCAGAGGAATCAATACAGGATACAGTTCAAGTAATAATTTTGAGTTCGATAAAGAGTTCAATAATGGTTTATAAAATGGATGAGATCCTACAATCTATCCTATCCTTAGGGCAGGCTGGTTCGGTCCTTGAGTTGAAACCGAACAATTTAGTCGTAGACCTGCATGGGCCACCACAAAAACCATGTCATGCCCAGTCCCAAAATACCGTGGGACCGGACGCGTGACAATGGCCAGCAGTACACACCGATGGACAAACCCAATTTAATGGATCCATCAGGGCATACTTAAGCTGTAAAACAAAGTCTATGACAATCATGGCACAACTAACCTCATCCACACAAGATATAAAATATGATCCACAGAATAATAAGGAATGTAAATCATCAGCTAGTCTCAACAAAATGCTTCGGGGAACAACCCGATAAATATCTGATACAATGGTTCAACAGACCAGAAATAAATGACAGAATAAAGTAAATAAATACTGAGCATGGAACATAGATGCTCAGGAGAAGCCTTCAGCTAACACCTCGTCCTCGGATGGCGGTACAACTCCTGGATCAGCTCCTGCTCCAGTCCCGTATACCTCGGGATAGATCTCGTCCTCAAATCCTGGGGACACAATCCATATCCAGGTCCTCAGGGGACATAGCAAGGTACAAGAAAGCTCATGCCAAAATAAATGCAGGCAGAAAAATAAATGGAATAAATAGGGCAAGTAAGTAACCATCTAAGTGAAAATGCAAGTGAGAGCATCACGAGTACTCAGGCTGAGCCACTACAAGCTCTGTGTCGGGAAGCCGGTAGTGGTAATAACAAGTAATGTGCCTAGCTATGCTACGAGAGTCTACGACCTCACAATAGTAGTATATATATATATGAAACAGCCTGTAGTCTGTGTGTCTCTCCCCACCCCATGTAACCACGCATATCATGACCATAACGTCTCATGTCCATGTCAAGCGGGATCATCACTAATGCAACAAGTCATATGTATCTATGAATATAGTATCTCTGTCAAGTCCTGTATCCTATACAGGATCACCACGAATATCTCGGGAATATCCTGTCTCATGAACAGTGTCAAGTGTCCTGGGTCATATGGTACTTGATAAGACAAGCACGAGTATATAAAGTGTCACGAATGTCCATCTCTAATGACAGTACCCAACACTGCGTACAGTGTTGGCACCCGACTGATAATCGGACGCTAAGTACATCACACGGTCCTAGGTTTAGCATGCACAGCAATATAATGAAGCAAGGAAAAATATATAACAACACTGCAGAGTTTGGCAAGGTACACTTGCCTGATGTCCGAATACCAACAGTCGTCCCGGTATTAGTGGATCCTGTGGGTACTACTCCAAAAGATGTAATAAATATCACCAACAGTCTCAGAAGATGTCAAACTGCTAGAAACGCCTGTCCTTACGTCCAATTTGGACACAGGGGCAAAAAGGTCATTTCCGGGACAAAGCGGGGTCCACATGTGGGCCACTTTGCACCGAGAAGCGTGTCAGGGTCAAAAGTCTCCAAATTCTGCTAACTCAGTGTCTACAAGTCAGGAACGATGATACGAACCCAACGGAACTTCCAGAATTGGATTCCGATGTGCCGATCACGAAATCGTCCGTCAAGTGGAGCCTGTGGGGCCCACGACACGCGATTTTATCAACGTTCTCAGAATTGGACCAAACTTGGGTCACAGGACCAGCGTATTGCTACGAGTCCGATGGCACAAGTTTTGTCTCGATCTGACATGTGTACCCAAAGTTACAGCATATTCCAGAAGGGTCGGATACGGGGTGTCGTCGGCGGATACGCGTTGATTCCGGGGTGCACGCACCTCTGAATCGACTTCTGCGAAATCCCACACGACCGTATCAACGATACGCACGTATCTGTGAAGACCGCACGCGACCAAGTCGTCCCGTTTGGCGGGGCGCACTCAGTTCTGGGGTGAAACGGGATATTATTTTTTCTGTTTTTGGATCGCGGTGTGCGATCACCACAGGATGCGGTGCACCGAGCGAGTTGCGCGGGCACCGAGAGGGTTATACAGTCTATGCATAGAAACTGACGGAATTGAAAACGGAGTTGCGAGGTGAAAGAAAACGGTACCTGAACAGGGCTCCGTGAACGCTGAATTCTTCGTGTCCGTGAGTACCGTTCGTGTCCTGGTTGGATTCTTGTGTCCTCACGTCCTGGTCTGCTGCTCGCGTCTAGGTCGGGGCTCCGTGAACGCTGCTAGGGCTGCGTTGACCGCCGGGGAGGATCTCGCGGCTGCTGCAGCGAGGATCGAGGACGCGTGGTCGAGCAGCGGCTCGAGCGGTGTCGTCGAAGGGGGTTCAGAGTCGGGTTGGTCCAGGGGTCGTCGCTCCGGCGGCCTGGCGACGAGGTGGGGGAGTCGGGCTCGGCGCCGATCGGAGGCAGCGTCGAAAGAGGCGGGTGCTCTCGAGTCCGGTCATCGACAGCTGAGCTATCCGCGGGGAGCGGCGGCAGCGGCTGGGTCGAACGGCTAGGCGTGGGTGGGGGAAGTCGGCTCTGAGGGATCTCGTGGTGGCGGCCTGCCTGGCACGAACGCCGAGGCACTATATAGGAAAACAGCAACCCTCGGCTGCTAGGGTTCTGCTCGGGTTTGGGTTTTCGGACCCGACCCGATAATCGATTTGGTTCAAATTTAGTTCGGTTTGGGCAGGGTTTGGTTCGGTTTATTAATCCAATCATTTTATAGCCACGAAACGCCACTCCGGAGTCCAAATAATTCACCGAAAAATACCATAGGTCCGATTTTCCATCGTGCATCATAATATATTATTTGCAGAATATTTTAACACCAATCTGTCATACTTAAAATTCTTTAAATCATAATCATCCTCGCTTTAATTTCCAGAAAAATACCAAAAATTCGTAATATCTTATTTTAAAATTATTCTCAAAAAAATCAGGATGTTTACACCTTGATCGTGTCATTTTTCTTGGACACGTTATCACAGGAGATGGCATTTTGGTAGACCCAGCGAAGATCTCATCTGTAGAGATGTGGCCAACCCCTACCAACGTCTCAGAGGTGAGAAGTTTTCTAGGACTGGCCGGATATTACCGGAGGTTCGTAGAAAACTTTGTAAGGATCGCAGAGCCAATAACCCGTTTGACCCGCAAGTAGCAGGAGTTCATCTGGTCAAAAGAATGTCAGATAGCTTTCGATGAGCTGAAAAAGCGTCTGACTATGGCTCCCATCTTGACCATACCATCTGGATCCGGAGGATTCGTAATATATAGCGTGCATCCGGAAAAGGATTAGGTTGTGTCTTAATGCAACATGGGAAGGTTGTAGCCTATGCCTCTAGACAACTGAGGACCCATGAGAAGAACTACCCCACTCACGACTTGGAGCTTGCCGCAGTCATCTTTGCCTTGAAGCTTTGGAAACACTATCTATACGACGAACAAGTGGAGATATTCACTGATTAAACGAACCTGAAGTACGTCTACACCCAGAAGGACCTGAACCTGAGACAAAGACGCTGGCTCAAAGTGATGACAGACTTCGAGATTGATCTGCAGTATCATCCCGGAAAGGCTAATGTAGTAGCTGATGCTCTAAGCAGGAGACTCACGGCATTCTTTTTGATCACCCAACCAGATCTATTGAGAGATCTAGAACAGTTGGGTATAAAGGTCATTATGTCAGGAATTGACGGCCAATTATCAAATTACTAGTTGCAATCAACATTGGTCGAGAGAATCAAGGCTGCCCTGCCAACAGATGCCAGATTCCAGAGATTTGACAAAGGACCGAGGCCAAAATAAAGACATGATTGCACATACACGAAGATGGGACTTTAAGATGTGGAGAACATCTTTATGTTCCAAATGGAGAACTTCGTGAAGAGCTGATGTCAGAAGCGCACAGCTCAACATACTCTATCTATCCAGGAGGCACAAAGATGTACAGAGATCTGAGACAATACTATTGGTGGCATGGAATGAAGAGAGAAATAGCCCACTTTGTGGCAAAATGCCTAGTGTGTCAGTAAGTCAAGGCTGAACATCAGAGATCCGCAAGTCTACTTCAACCACTCTCAATACCTGAGTGGAAATGGGAGCACATCACTATGGACTTCGTCACGGGCTTCCCAAGAAGTCCCAGTGGTCGTAATGTTGTATGGGTGATCGTAGATCGACTCACCAAGGCTGCTCACTTTTTACCCTTCAGAGTTGGGCAATCTACAGAAATCTTGGCAGACATGTATATGAAGGAGATCGTACGCCTGCACGGAGTACCAGTCAGTATAGTGTCTGACAGGGATACGAGGTTTACATCCTACTTTTGGCGAAGTATGCAAGAAAGTCTTGGTACCCGCCTAAAGTTTAGCACATCGTATCACCCGTAGAAAGATGGACAGTCCGAGCGCACCATTCAGACACTGGAAGATATGCTGAGAGCATGCATGCTTGATTTCAGTGGATCATGGGAAGATCATTTGCATTTGGTGGAGTTTTCTTACAATAATAGCTATCAAGCGAGCATTCAGATGGCTCCCTTTGAAGCATTATATGGTAGAAAATATCGTTCCCCAGTATGTTGGAGCGATGTAGGCGAAAGACAGATCCTAGGACCAGAATTGGTCGTTCGTACGGTGGAGAAGGTAAAGAAGATCCAAGGGCACCTGCGAGCAGCGCAGGACAGACAAAAGCACTGGGCAAACGTACATCGACGACCTCTAGAATTCTAAGTTGGAGAGCATGTGTTTTTAAAGATCTCACCTACCCGAGGGACTATCAGATTTGGAGGAAGAGGAAAACTGAGTCCGAGGTACATCGGACCATTCGATGTGTTGGAACGCATCGGAGAAGTTGCTTACAAGTTAGCCTTACCACAAATATTAGAAGGAGTATATGACATCTTCCACGTATCTCAACTGAGGAGATACATTCCAGATCTGAGTCATGTGCTTGACCACTCGGAGATCACTGTCGGCCCGAGTTTATCGTACCAGGAGGAGCCTGTAGAGATCCTAGACAGAAGCGAGAAGGTGTTGCGAGGTCAGACTATTCTTCTAGTTCGTATTGCATGGAGGCATCATGAACCAGGCGAGTCGACCTAGAAATGAGAAGAGGATATTCGACAATGTTTCTCTCATCTATTCGAAGGCCTGGGTATGTCCTAATATTTCAAATCAATCTATAGTTTTCACTATATGTCTGTTTTAATTTCGAGAACGAAATGCTCTAAGGAGGGTAGATTGTAAACTCCCTCGACCAGATTTTAGCATTAGATAGTGAAATTAGCAGTATTTTTAACAAATTAGGATTTATCTACAGTATTTTAAATTTAATTATGCAATATCTTATTGAATAGTGCACATGTCCATCACATCAATATTTAGAGCATTACACTGACTATTATCCCCAAATAAAGTTCACATACCTCTCCTAGGCATGCCAGTCTACTATTCTGAATTTTGAGCAACTCATAAATACGCTGGCATGAGTCTCGTTTTAGTCGCACAAATATCTTTACAAACGTTTGTATTAATTTTTAATTAATTTCCAAGCCTGCACCCTTGTCCGTTCCAATCGAAATTAGAGGCCCAACAGGAACCTGTTTTGACCAAACTAAATTACGTTATTATTCTACTTTGAGTATACTACATCTAGTATACCTGCACTATACTAAATTTTGGTCCTGCATATTTTTAAATAATTAGAAAACACTGTGCGCATTAATTTCTGATTAATTAATACGGTGACCCGCATAACCAAAACCAGGCCCAACCTCTACCCAGACTCACCCTCACACCCTCAAGACCCTTACAGAACACCCCTCCCCCTCATTTTTGTGCATTTCATCGCCCTCTGGAATGATATA